>JBAMJV010007600.1:0-34977 GCA_037951105.1 Echinarachnius parma
AATTTTATCCAGTTGATAAAATACATCACAGGATATTTTGCATAGAAAGGGACTGTGTCCTACATAAGGGCAAACTACATGTATCTGATTGATCGCACAAGTCGCCGTATCCGAATTTGGATACAGCCGTATCCGATCTAGCTTGATAGAAAGGGTTATCATACCTTGAGGTTATGCAGCTAGTCTCCCCATTGGATTTGAGATCCTGGAAGCAAGGTCTAAATATCCTAATATCCTTGGGGTTAGCTGACTGGGTGGGAATTATTTGAGGTAGTTGTTTTATGAGCATCAATCAATGTCCTAAGGGATACTAGTAGTTGTAATAGTCACTAGATAGTTCTCTAGAGGAATATTGTACCTTGAGTTTGAGGAGCCTGTCTCCCCATGCAGCATTGATGTTGAGATCCTTGAAGATATGAAGAAGTTGTATCTCCTGGTTCAGCCTGGCCAACTCACAGCCAACCTTTGCAATGGCCTAGCGAGTATAAGAAGAAACATGTCAAGATTTGCATGTTCTAAAGATATATGTGGCTATAATTGCCATGTTAAGAGCCATTCAAGTATGAGATTATAGAAGATTCCAAGTTTGAGTAGCCTGTCTCCCCATGCTGCATTGATGTTGAGATCCTTGAAGAGATGAAGAAGTTGTATTTCCTGATTCAGCCTGGCCAACTCACAGCCAACCTTTGGCAGATATCTGTGGTTATGGTTGAGTATGAGATTTCAGAAGATTCCTAGAGTTTAAGCAGCCGGACTCCCCATGCTGCATTGGTGTTGAGAAGAAGTTGTGTTTCCTGTTTCAGCTTGTGTTTTTAATGGTTAAATAAATCAAATCAAAATGACAGCCAACCTTTGTGATGGCAGAGCAGAAATAAGAACAAGAGTAAAAATTTGTCTTTTCTAAAGACATGTGTTATTAGTGAATTTATTCATTCTATCTAAAAAAATAAAACAATATATATATACTATTATAATAATCAGTACAAGCAGTAAAGTGAGTCATATAAAGAGTTACCGTTGAATAAAAGAAGTAAAAGAAAACTATAGGAAAGCATAAAGATATAAAAGAAGTAAAGAAAACTATAGGAAAGCATATGGAGGCTTTGTGGTATTCTATGTTTTCTTGCAGCTATAGGCATTTAAATGTTTTTTTAGACTTACAATAATCTTCTTGTAGTTCTGTCCTGCATTCTTGACCAGTTTCTTGACCTGTTCCTTGGCCAGCTTGATGGGCAGGACCGAGAGGTAGCAGAGAGCCAGGAACAAATCCACGTTACGACAGCTGAAGATCTGGATGGGAAATAAGAACAGTAATAGCACTGTTACATTACAAAGATGAATATACAGATCACGAACTTACATGTACATCTGTCATGAAGAGGTAGGACAGAGGTAGCAATTAATGGAATTAATCAACAGAGGGGAAATAGAACATATAAACTGGAACATTAGTAGGATGTTCATGAATATTCATGTATTGTGTAATACATATGCTGCCACATTTCATATTGAAAACAAAATAGAACATAAACATCTGTCAAGAAGGTCTGGGTAGGACAGAGAGGTAGCAGAGAGCCAGGAACAAATCCACGTTACGACAGCTGAAGATCTGGATGGGAAATAAAGAACATGGTAGCATGATAGTGTGACCCAACAAGTAATGTTACAAATGACATACATGTATACCCAAATAGCTGTAAGAATTACAAGAACATTCATCTTTGCACATTAATTAATATACCTATGGACAATAGAAAATACTGTTTTACAATATCAGATATGTATGAAAGAAAACACTGAACTTAGCCTCATGATCGAAAAATAAATTATAAAAACAAACAATGCTAAGGATTCAAGAAGGGCCTAAACAATCAGTTCTGATGCAGATTCAGCTATGATTGGAACAGTACAGGCCATTCTTACGCTAATGTTCCTGCCCTATCTAGGTAGTCAAAAAGGGAAGAATACAAAGCTCACTGGAACTCACCAGCTTGTTTGGAAAACAAACAAATTAAATAATAAAAAAACATCTGAAAAATACATATTCATATCTGTATTATTGTAATATTAACAAGTTATAAACCAACCTTATTGAGTAAGACCGACGACAGGTCTCCAATAGTTTGCTTGGATATCCTAACCAGCTCAACGGTCCTCTTCAAATCCTGCTCGGTTGCCTTGGCTAGGACCTGGATCACAATCACAATTGTATCAAAATGGAAAGAAAAATTGAAGATTAGCAGAGCTGCCAACATTCACATTTCAATTCAGGGAGACTTCAAACAGCAATTAGGGAGATAGTTATGAAATACATGCACTACAATGGGAAAGAATATGTCCTTAATCAGGGAGATCTTCAAATTTGCTTGTCAGGACATGGACAGATCTGTACATTTTAAGGGAGTCACCTGCAGAATCAGGGAGACTTGGCAGCTCCGAATTACCGTATGAGCGAAAAGGAGCAAAATGCAAAGTGATATTCACTTACTCATTGCACTTACTTTGAACACGGCTGAAAAGGTCCAGTATATAATTTCATATCCGAATACTTCAATCGTAAATATCTTTTGAACGAAATGGAAATTTGAAAAACCAAAACCTGTCCCATGCTTTTTGTTAATACGAATAAAACAAGGTATGAGGGAACCGCTATAATTCCAACTGGATTTTGAGGATTTGGACAATGTTACTTTAAGGTCACTTTAAAGCTACCTGATCTTGGACTGGTCTCGGGCTCTTATTGACGGAGATGTGAACAAGGGTAGTTGCCAGAGATTGCATGAGGTAGTGAAAGGCCAGTCCACACTGGTTGTGTTCTCGCAGGGCTTGGTAGAGATAGTTAGTTGTGGTTCCAATCTGGGCAATGTGGCTGCTTTCAGACGAATCTACTTCTTCTTTCTCTTCCCCTACCATCACTGCATAATTCATGTCAAAACAGAGAAACGGATTAGGATATAAAGTGCACTGAGGAATCATTCGATCAACAACTGCTTGTGTTCCCTTAGGTTTTAGAAGAGGTAGTCAGCTGAAACTTAGCAATGTAACTTCACTTGCAGAAAGATTCAAGTTTATTAATGAACATAAACTTTTTTTTTAAAATGAGCTAGTCATTTTTAAAGATGGTTCATAAACATGTTTACCAGTTTCTATGGAATCAAGATAACTGATATAGAGATATAAGCATGGTAGGTTAATAGACCGGTAGTTGCTAGTGAATGTTTGACTGGGCTAACCCGGAATAGGCAATGGCTTCCCAGCTACCCTACCCTGCTGGTACGGTAGACCCAGTCTTGGTCTAATTATGGGATAATAGGACAAGATTAGGTCTGTGGCATAAGGCAATGCTCGAAATTAGCATAGGCCCGATGGCCCGGGGCCACCAAAAATTGCTGTTGGGCCAGTAGAAAACTCATATTTCAAAGTTTGGTGGCCCGATCGGGCCTGCAAAAAAAAAAAAAAAAGATATAAGTCATGTCTAGTCCTGTCTAGGGCATGACAAGATCTTGCTTTTAAATGTAGCATTCAGCAACTTATACCCTTTTCTCACATACAAAATATTGGTTAGTTAAAAAGTTGCAAGTTAATTGGGCAAGTAACACTGCTGCTAATGAATATTCATACATTCTTGAGCAGCAGTAGGCCTACTCATTTTCTAACCAGTTATACAAAAAAGTTTCATATTAAAAATCGTTCTTAGTAATTTCAGTTATTTTGCGTATTTTGCCTATCTAATGAGCATCATGATTATTCATATATGCTGCTCATGAATATTCATATATTACTACTATATATCACAATTTTAAAATATGTCTTTTGTCTAAGACAACACTGCACAGAATGTTGAGGTCAAATTGAATTTTCTCTTTTTCTACCATTTTTGTTTTGTCACGTAGACCCTGACTATGTATGACTGGAAGTGAAATTGTCACTCGTGTGTATTCAATCGCTGTGATTTTTTGATGAAGACAATGAATAAAAAGACATGACACACACGCATTCATCTTAATTCATGTTTATTTAATTCATCTTACAATGAAACAAAGGGGAATGAAAAATAAAAAGTATTGCCTAGTACTCTGAAACTATTCATATGGTTATTGTATTCATTTTACTTTTGTTTTTCCTTATTTTTTTCGGGCCAGTAGTTTTTGGTTTCGGGCCACCAAATTTGGAAAAATACTAATTTTACTGGCCCGACCGGGCCACCAGCAAAAAAAGTTAATTTCGAGCATTGCATTAGGTATTCTGCATTAATTAACTGATTGTACAAAGTGTGCATGTTTTTGTTACAAGGCCCAGGGGTGTTTCACAAAGATTTTAAATTTAGGTTGGACTTAAAAGTTATGGAAAGCCATTTGTAGCTTTGGAATAAACAAAACATTCACGATCAAAAATGCACATATTTGAGACTTTTAATTAATTTTACATTGAGAATATTAAATCTCTTTGATCATAGAAAATAGTTTGTAACTTTTAAACAAAATTCAATGTTGCATTAAAATGAATATTGTATAAATTTCACACAGCAAGTAATGGTTTTCCATAATTATAAGTCCAACTTAGGATCTTTGTTAATCACCCACAGATGTTTTATAAGGCTGGTAAGGTTAGGGCAGAATTAGGGTTAGAGTTAGCATTCTACTAACCTGGCATAGGAACTGGATCACCGGCCACTCTAGCCTGTTGATATGGTAGACCTGGTCTTGGTCTAGTTGTGGGGTCACAGGACAGGACAAAGTCCGCAGCCAGAGGAATAGCATCCTGGAAGTCCAGGACTAGCGAGTCTTCTTTGAAGAAAGACTCATATGTGTACTCTTGGTATGGGTCCTTCTTGGATTCAACAGCTCCAATCTGAAGGCAAAATTAATATTTGTTTGGATTCGTATTGGTTTAATTTCACATTTTCAACATCATATATAATCAAAGCAATAAAGGATGTGTTTTTACAGACAGTCTGCAGCCAGAGGTAAAATATCCCGGAAGTCCAGAACTAGCAACTCTTCTTTAAATAAGGACTCATTTGTGTACTCTTGGTACGGGTCCTTCTTGGATACAACAGCTCCAATCTGAAGGCAAAGTAAACATTTGCTTTGCTTCGAATTATTCATATTCACATTTTCAACAACAAAAAATAAACTTAATACAGGGAATATGTTTTATTGTATCTTTTTACAAACAAGATAAAGCAAAAAAATTTACATAATAAATTAGTACATGAATGGAAATTTTTTTTGGATAGAAATAGCTAAATTAACCAAGTAAAAGCAATATTTCAAACTGATACCATCATTAACTAGATGGATCTTCGACTGCGCGCAGTCGAAAATGATGCCTCCGCCATTACGCGATTTAATTATATCAAGCCCAAATCAACATGTACACTGAATTAATTCTGTCAACTCAATTTTGATGGTACTCTGTCTTTTAGATCTTGACTTATCACAATTATGAGCTATAAGTGACCTTGACCTTTGACCTCATGACCCCCAAATTTTAATCAGTTCATTGGCTCTCCAAGGAACATACATGTACCAAGTTTGGTCAGAATCCGTCAATCCGTTCTAGAGATAATGCGATCACAAGCTATTTTTGCATATATAATGAGCTCTGTGACCTTTGACCTTTGACCTCATGACCCCAAAATCTAATCAGATCATCGGCCCCCCAAGATACATACAAATACATGTACCAAGTTTGGTCAGAATCCGTCAATCTGTTCTTGAGATAACGCGATCACGAGAACGGGACGTACGGACGGACGGACAACCCGAAAACATAATGCCTCCGGCAACTTCGTTACGGAGGCATAAAAATGTGAATGGGGCAAATCTGGTAATGTCTTGGTTTTGAACTGACAAGTATTGAACCCACACACGACCTCCTAGTTATAGTTCTTACCTGAACTGAAATGCCATACTCTCCACTCTCACACTGGGCACCGATTCTGGTCAGGGAGCGGAGCTTTGCACAAAGATCATAGCAGTCTACCAGCAAGTCTGTCATGGATCACAAGAAAATAATAATCAATCGAATGAAAGTAACAATAGATTGTATAAAAACGATGAAAAATTTTGCAAAAAAATAACTACAGTATATCATTATAATATTAACGTTTTTTTCTTCTTCAAATATGATAAACATTTATGTTTCTTAAAATACTTTAACAAAGCAGATTAGGTAACTTTTAGATTATGATAAATCAATGTAATTGAGAGTCGTCAAAACAGGCATATCATCGGAAAGCTGATATTGTTTGGACAATTAAGATACCCCAGTCAGAAAATACAAATGCGACTTTATTGGAGCTTTGTGGTAAGAGATCATAAATGACTGCATCACAAAACCAGTCTATCGCGATAGCAAATTCTTCTTACCAGCTTTACAAGAGGCAGTAGCCTTCTGCAAGAGACAATGAACGTCCGCCACCAGTTCAGCTCCGGACGAATCGGCCACACTCTTGTGACCGCCAGACCACTGGCCAATGATACTGTGAGAGACCTTGTATAAGGTACTGGCAACTTCTGGTGAACAACCTGCCTCGGATAGCTCTCTGTGAATTAATTAATAACAAAATGATAACAGGAGGGAATAAAAAAGCTGATGCTTTGGTCACTCTTTTGTGACCGCCAGACAGCTAGCCAATGATGGTGTGAGAGACCTTGTATATGGTACTGGCAACTTCTGGTGAACAACCTGCCTCAGATAGCTCTCTGTGAATGAATTAATAACAAAATGATAACAGGAGGGAATAAAAAAGCTGATGCTTTGGTCACTCTTTTGTGACCGCCAGACAGCTAGCCAATGATGGTGTGAGAGACCTTGTATATGGTACTGGCAACTTCTGGTGAACAACCTGCCTCAGATAGCTCTCTGTGAATTAATTAATAACAAAATGATAACAGGAGGGAATGAAAAAAGCTGATGATTTGGTCACTCTCTTGTAAATACTCTCAGGAAAGAATAAAAGAGCGAAGGTATGAAGAATGGGGAGAAAGAAAGAATATGTTGGTGATTTGGTCACTCTCTCAAGAACCACCAAACCAATGGCCAACAATGCTGTAAGAGGCCTTGTATATGGTACTGGCCACTTCTAATGAGCATCCTGCCTTCGACATCTCTCTGTGAATGAATGAATAAAGAATGATATGGAAAATGATCGAAAGACTACAAGGATGATTTGGGAATATTTTCATGAATACTTGTACAGTAAATGATACTGCCAACTCCTGGCAAACACCCTGCCTCCGCTAGCTCTCTGTTTATGTACATGTGATCTGTAATTATTCTCAGGACTAAATAAAGAATGAAGACCTGAAAGAAGAAAGGAGATAAAGAATGATAATGTTGGTGATTGAGTCACTCTCTCAAGCCTGCTAGACCTCTTCTTTGGTGGAGGCATACAAACAAACAAACAAACAAACAAACAAACAGACAATCAAAGTCTACCTGCATATCTTGACAACTGCTTGTAACTGTCCTGTCAGTTGCAGACTCCAAGCAACTCACCAACTAATGTCAGTTTATATTATCATGGCAACAAACAAACAAACAAACAAACAAACAAACACACAAACAAACAAACACACACACAAACAAACACAAAAAACAGTCAAACAATTAAAGCCTACCTGCACATCTTGATAGCTGCCTGTAACTCTCCTGTCTCTGCTGCCTTGAGAGCTAGCTGTCCCTGTAGCTCAGTTGCAGACACTCCAAGCAATTCACCAACCCTGTAAAATATAGAAAAATACATATTCGACCCGATCCGACTGGTTTTCAGTTTAATTAACTCAGTATGCGCTGCTTCAGGACTCCGGTTTTTCCAGTCAAGTGCCAGTCGGAGGTCATTAGCGGCCGATTCAGCATATTGGATCGGCTCAGATTGAGCAAAACTGACTCTAGCCTGACTGAAAACCAGTCGGATCGGGTCGAGTCGGCTCTGTCTCCGCCGGGCTTTAAAGTATGCATTATTGTAAGACAACTTCTTAAATGAAAGATTCAATAATACAAACACTACCAGAGTACATGCATAATGAATAACACAGACTCCAATTACTTGGCCATTATATCTATTAACAGCATACATGTAGATGTCTAGGTAACTAATGAACAATACATTGCCAGTGTCTTGTCTCTAGAATTAAATTTACAATCTAATTATATATTTATACATTCTAATAAAACAGGTCTGTAAACAAAAATTTCTTTCGGTGAAATATGGACCTAAACAACAGACTTGTTCAGTATAAAAAATAGATGGTTGTGATTGTGTCCATTTTAAAACTGACGAGACTTACCTCAGAACCCTGATGAAGTTCCCTGGTTGGAGTTCTCTTGTTTTCCTCTCCACTGATACAGATTTCTAGACAAAATAACAATGTATTGACACCGACTACATAAATACAGAGAACACAAACAACCGTACAAAACTGAGCATGTAAAACAAGTGCAAACAAACATAACAAAATAGGCGATATAACATGTTTTTTTAAAACTGACAGACAAATTTCCCTTTCCTTAAAAAGATATTTACTATTGATTTGTAATTATCCACTGGAAAATATTATTATAATTTATGCAGTACATAAAATACATTTCATATGTAAATCAAATCCTCTTGTGAACTTTATATACAATCTGGACCGTTGTATTAAGTTCCTTAACCATTTTAAATGCTAACATGTATAGGTATTAGGTACCTCCTTCTGTTTGGTTCCAGACTTTGAGTCCCTGAAGTGTTCCACCACAAACTTCTTGAGCAGTTTGGAACGGAAGGCCTCGCTGCGATAACTGGCCAGTGGAATGATGAGGTTATACTCCATCTAGAATGGAACAATAAAAATAAAGTCAACTTTGTGTATAGTGACCACGTTAAGAAACAAGAAATGCGGCCAATGTAGGCAGGTGACCATTATAAACAGGTTTCATAATTAATAGCATTGTTTTTCCACGCAGGGGATCACTTTGGTGGCAACTATAGGCAGGTGGCCACTAAGACAGGTTTACTGCAGAAATACAATAAAGAAAGAAGAAATTATTTTCTTTAACCACCCTATACAATACTATCATAAAAAATAGAGAATGTAATAGAAAATGTTGCGAGTTGAAAGTAAGCAATATCATTGTGTGGGTTGGAACTGTACCTGATGCCCATGGGTAATGATAGCGACATGAGTGTCACATCGTGGTAGACATGACTGCACTCTATAAGTGGCAATTATTATTATTTCTAATTTCTCCCCCAATGATCAATTTTTTTTTTTTTTTAGAGAACTGTAAAATCTAACTGTGCATTGTCACCATCATGCAGTGTCATTCTCTGAAAATCACTCAGCTGTTTAAAAGTTATATCTCTTGAATATATATCTACTTACTATAGTAATTGGTGCATTTCTCAATTTAACCACCAATAGTCTTACCTACAAGCAAATAATGCTGTGTATCTGGTGCTGCTTGCACTGATGATGAGCCACACTGACATCATTGTTATGTCACAAATTCATGCAATTTATGTCACAAAACAATTACTGGTCTTATCATTTAGTATCTCTCAATTTAACCACCAGTAGTCTTACCTGCAAGTGAAGAATGCAGTGTATCTGGTGCTGCTTGCACTGACATTGGACCATACTGACATGATTTTCATTTGTAACAAACATTTAATAGTCAAATATATATTTTTTTATCAATCTAACTAACAAATTCATACCTGCAAGCGAAGAATGCAGTGTATCTGGTGCTGCTTGCACTGACATTGGACCATACTGACATGATTTTCATATGTAACAAACATTTAATAGTCAAATAATTGTTTTTTTATCAATCTAACTAACAAATTCATACCTGCAAGCGAAGAATGCAGTGTATCTGGTGCTGCTTGCACTGACGTTGAGCCACACTGACGTCATCATCACACAGTTCTGCGTACAAGTCCAGGTCAAGGAGTCTCAGAGCTGCTTGACATGCTAGAAGCCGATGCTCTTTACTCTGGAAATGGAAGGAAACAAGCTAATTATAATCTGCGTTCTAGAGTAGATAATTCAATGTTGATGGTTCGAAGAACAAATTCAAAGGGTGAAGAACGTAGTTTTTATTTTGCTGGCCCTACAGTGTGGAACAGTTTGCCAGTTGATTTGAGAAGACATATTTAATTTTGCTTTACATTATTGGAGAGGTTGTAAAGCACATTGGACAGTTTTTAATTGGAAATGAGCTATTCAAGAACTAATTATTGTCATTATTATTACACAAAAGTACTAATTTTTATTTCTTACAATTAAATCAGTGTCAATTGAGGGATTGAGATTTTGATCCTATCAGCATCTTTATCTACGAATCAAAGTACTTAGTTATTGGATTCCCCGAAGAATCTTTGGTCAACACTGATAAATTGGGATAGTAGAAAAACTAGTCTCAAAATGTTAGCTGCATAAAGTAGGAGTAGGAATGCTGGAAATATTATTGTAATAACCTGTTTTTAGAGATCACCTGTGTACATTGACCACTTGTTTGGTCTCCATTGGGTGGTCACTGTCCACAGGTTTGACTGTATCAAAGTCAAGGAGTTAAAGGTACACTTGAGTATGGGTACTTCCCGAAATGCCCCTTGACACTAAATTGGTTGGTTTTAATTCCATTTGAAAGTTCCTTTAATAAACATGTAAAATGAGAATCATTCCCTTTCAAATGCTCTCATAGTTGACAAATTTGATTTCAAGATATTTTATTCATAAGTCTACCAGCCGGGGGACATTTTGACTTTTTAGAAAAATGAGTTTGATAACATGGTTTTTACTTAGTCATTAATTGTGTATACCTTTCGTGCATGGTAGAGTTATAACTATTAGTTTGTACCGTAATGATGCAGGTTTTGGTTACTAAAGTTAAGTTTGACCTTTAATGGGTTAAAGTTCAAATGGTAAACATACCTCCTCATCAGGAAACCTTTCTGGTGGATGAGACAAGACTATCTCGGTCAAGGACAGAAGCCTGGTCAAGCACTGAACAGATTCTTGGTTTGGTAAGCTGACCAGTAGTTCAAGGCACTTGTCAATCTGTGAATTAAATATATAATTATTAAAATAATTAACGCATTCAATCATTAGTAATTGCAACATGACACTATGTCATGTCTTATAAGCTAGGACAATCTAAGACTATGATGGAAATACTTAGCCCCATCATCTAGAATAGAACTAAGCTAGAGCATTTTTTATGAATATGGACTCTTATTGTCAAATTCGTTAAAATCAAGGAGAGATGAAATGCCTGAATGTTGCATGCAGAACCCTTTCAAAACTGACCCAAAATAGACAAGAGTCATGGTCTTTTGTATGTGCCTTATATGCCAATCGGCATTATGAGCAGTAAGTAGTTAAAAATAAGTAATGCATGAAACACAAAAATATAATCTTAATGAAAAAGCAAACCAATCTGGTCCTCACCTGGTTACTCTTGACAAGGTGCTGGAGCCTGAAAAGATAGGCGTCCATCTTGGAGAGCTGATCCTGCCGGGCCTTGACAACATGAAGGGCATCCTCCAGGACAGAGTCTCCTGGGCTGCTCAGGATGTTTCTCACAACAATCTATGTAAAGATAACAGAGTGATAGTAATCAATAAGGGCTCAAAGATAGGGAAGGCACGGAGGTCTCTGTTTGTTCTTGGTAAGAGTCCCAAGAGGTAAACATCTATCTTGGAGAGATTATATAGTCTAGTCGGGCCTTGACAACATGAAGAGCATCCTCCAGGACAGAGTCACCTGAGCTGCTCAGGATGTTTCTCACAACAATCTATGTAAAAAGGAATACAAACATTGTAAGTAATATTGATATCAATACAGTGATTAAAGATAGGAATGGCTCGGAGGTCTGTTTGTTCTTGGTAATAGTAAAACAAAATAGACATCCCCCTTGGAGAGCTGTTTCTTCTGAGTCTTGATAACACGGAGAGCATCTTCCAGGACTAAGTCACCTGAGCTGCTCAAGATGTTCCTGGCGACAATCTATGTACAGATAACAGAGTGATGGTAACATGGCTCAAATATAGGAATGGCTCATAGGCTTCTGTTTTTTTTTTTAGGGTTTGGAGAAATAGACGTTCATCCTGGAGAGTTGGACTTTGTGACCCTTGATAACATGAAGGGAATGCTCAATAAAAGAGTAACCAGCACTGCTCAGATGCATCTCACAACAACCCATCTCATCTCATCACTCAGGAAATTCCTGAATTTTGCAACACAATCTACATATTTCAAATCTCTTATTTTGTTCATTCAAATGGGCATTATCTAATATAATTTGCAAAGACTGAAAACAGATAAGGGGTTGTTCATAGGGCATATAATCCTTTAAATATATTTTTCTAACAAAATTAGTTATTATTTATTACCTTCATGCTGTCTGGGTCCTTGAGAGTGACTGATCTGAGGTCATACTTCTGGAACATGTCTCTCAGCTCAATCAGCCGGAACCGCTCCTGCAGAAGTGCAACACTGAAAACAGGACACAAGACACCAACCCATATGAATGTCAGAGCCTCCAACTACATGA
Organism: Echinarachnius parma; assembly: GCA_037951105.1. Taxonomy (NCBI): domain Eukaryota; kingdom Metazoa; phylum Echinodermata; class Echinoidea; order Clypeasteroida; family Echinarachniidae; genus Echinarachnius; species Echinarachnius parma. Next base: position 12,550 of record JBAMJV010007600.1, read on the forward strand.
TGCTACCTACATACAAGCCTCCACTCTTTTTTCAGTACTGGCCCATTCAGGCAAGTAAAATCATACATTTTGAAATTGTACTTGTCCCAATAAAATTTGTACTTGCCCTCTTACTTCCAGATGAGATTAACACATATGAAATTACATTGTTCTCTTGTGGTTGAACATCTATTTAGTTGCCAGATTGGGCAAGTAAACTAGACAATTTATGGAATTTTACTTGCCTGACACCAATTTTTACTTGCCCCAGGCAAGCGGGCAAGTGCTAGTGTTGAGCCCTGCTACATAGAAAGGGTGCTGATGTATGCACCTCAGGATCCCCAACTAAACATTCTGGAATTACTGATGCTGCACATCAAAAATAACATTCTCAGATGTATTCTACCATTTTTGCTTTTTCAAGAATTTAAATTGATCCAGAAGCAATGTAGCATTGAAAAGAAACAAAAGACATAAGATTAATATGACAATCAACCATTCAATTACTGATGGTAAATTCATAAATTATAATGCGATAAGAGAAGACTTTTTTTTCTATTTTAGTAATTATTTGCTTCTATTGCAGAACCTTCCCTGAAAAAACAACTATTCAATTACTAATGGTAAATTCATAAATTTAATGTGATAATAGAAGACCTTTTTTCCCTGTTTTTAGTAATTAAACAAAAGCTTCTTGTACAAAAGTACAAATTACATAAAAAGCATTCAATCATATTCAAATAAATGGAACGAAATACATAGAAATTTTAAATGAAAGTTATAGTAATGAAATCTGATAAGATAAGAGAAGACTTACAGTGGGTGTTTGAGGCTGAGCCCATACTGTACCAGCTGCTCCATATCTCGACTCCAGGGAACTGGGGCTTTCTGCATCAGCACATAGATGGCCTGGCACTGACACTGAGAATACATATGAATAAAAGAAAGTAAATTAATGATATTAAACAAACAATGTCCTTTCAGCAATGTTACATTAGCTTGTTAGATTAAGATGTGCGATAAAAGTAGGTCCAGTAGTGTTTTTAGTATTCCTTCTTTGATGATTTTCTTTGATAACTTGGACAGAATTCTGTCCCGGATTAAGATCATCATGTCATATCCCCAAGAAAAAAGTTTCTGATGAGAGAGTAAGTCTATCATAGGAATGTCATCAAATGGTACCACAAACCTAGAACATTACTTGAGGAAGTTCCTAGAATAAAATCTGAACATGAGGGAAACTCCAGATGAGAGAAACTTTCCAGATATTGAATTGAAATAAAATATTTGGGGAGAGTACCGCCATCATAAGAGCTTTGTAGTACAGTGGTCTGAGAACCGGTCTAGCACTCTTGAAGTCTCGGGTTCGATTCCCAGCAGAACCCAAACTTCTTTGCTCATTTTCATTCACTCTAAAAAATAAACACATGCTATTTATAGAAAGTGCTTACCTCCATGTCGCGGATGCACTTGATAACCTTAATGGCTTTGGCTTCCCATGACGCTTCATAGCTGGCAAACAAAGTGCCATCAGAGAGTAGATCCTGAAAATGGATACAAAAGATCAAAAAAACTTAGCAAACTGATGAATGTGAGGTTAAAGGGGGTTAGTACCTTTGTTGACAAGTGCACAAAGTGATGTATGGTTGATAAAATGTGTCTTGTTGTGATTCGATATTAATAAAGTTATGAACCAGAGCAAAATAACACTGATTGCCTATTGAAATAAAATTCATTTGGGTGGGCATATTTCAGCCAATACTGAAAGTATTCAATTGATTTTCAACATTTTGACATTATTTTTGATGATCTTTCAGAAAATAAAGTTCAAATTGAGAAATTCTAAAAATAGATTTTTATGATGTCATAGCTTCTGTACTCTATATACCTAAAATGAATCAAAGAAAGCAAACTGATGGATTTGAGATTTTAAAAAAGATCATCATCATCATCATCACATTCATCATCACCTTCAACACGATGTATCTGCTTGTTTGCAATAGTGTGTTAAACAATAGCTAATAAAAAACTAAAACCATAAATTGTGAGTTTTGTATTTATTTAATTTTTTTAATTGTAGGACCCCTATCAAAACGAGTCTATGTCTGATAGGGTGTTCCGCCCATGAGCCTGTAAATCTGTTTTGCAAACCTACCTCTATATATCTGAGGAGCACATTGTCCACCTGTAGTTTATTCTCCAGTGCATAGGGAGTAATGAAGTTTGCAATTGCACCCGGCACCAACTCCAATGCTGCCACCCGCTCCAGCATGCGGAACGAAATGCTCACCGTCGTTTCCTACAAAAAGGTCAGAATGCCAAAGTAAGGTTAAATTAAATTTATATATACAAATGTGACAGTTCGACCTGATTAGGGTTTAAATAAAGCTCGCTCAAGGGGAGCAGGTTTGTGGTATAGGTCTTGGTCCCAAGCACTAAACTGTTTTACGGGCCAAGATTGCAGTTTATCAGTTTTGAACACGATGTTAAAAATTGTGAATATGCGCATGAAACCAACAATTGTACCTAGTTGCAACTTTCCAGTCTCCTATTGGCAGACCGCCTTTAAAGCGAAATAACAGTATTGGGAAAGATACCAAAACATCTATATTGGCGAAACTAATTGGTCATTATTGTTGAATTAGTAGAATTAGACAAGCCTGATATGCTGTGCACACTTGCGCTCGCAAAGCTTTCGCACACAGTGTATGCTGTTAAATTAAACTCTTTGGTAAGAGATTGCTAAAATGTTGAACCTTTTAATGCTAAAATAGGTAGGTGATTAAAGCATATTTTTCATTTTGTGTGTGTGGGGCATTTCTCAATACTATCATTAGGCTTTAAACAATTGCTTAAAGAAACCTAATTCACTGTATCAAGGTAATGCAAAGAGAATGACAAAATCTAGGAGGGGATGTGTTTAAGTAGATGATCCATACCATTCTGAACTGGTCCAGTGTGAGGAAGCACTTGTACTTGGAGTGGAGTTTCTGGAGTTCTCGCAGACAGTGAACGAGGTCCTTCAGTCTATCGAGGGCGCCTTTGCAATCGCTACCACTCGTCTGACAATGCATAGAAAAAGAAATACCATGAAACAAATTTGTCAGAGCAATAATGAAAAAAAAAAAATATATATGAGTGGAGTTTCTGTAGTTCTCTCAGACAGTGATCATGGTCCTTCAGTCTATGGAGGGCGCCCTTGCCATCGCTTCCACTTGTCTGACACCGCAAAGAAAATAAACGCAGTGAAACAAATCTGTAAGAGCAATAATGATTAAAAAAACAACCTACGAGTGTAGTTTCTAGAGTTCTCTCAGACAGTGAACATTATTATTATTATTATTATTAGTAGTAGTAGTAGTAGTACTAGTAGTATTATTAGTATTATTATTATTATTATTATAATTATTTCCTACATTCAGGTTTGGAATACCAATATCTTCTTAAGTAGCTAATTTGCATAAATTTGATTATTTTCTCAAGTTCTATTATTATTATTATAATTATTTCCTACATTCAGGTTTGGAATACTAATATCTTCTTAAGTAGCTAATTTGCATAAATTTGATTATTTTCTCAAGTTCTATTCTGACTGAGGTAAAACATTAGAATGCTACCCCTAGTCGTTGTCTGAAGATCCATGATCAGTAACTATTAAAAATGGTTTAAAATTGTGTAAAATATCTCTGGAAACTAAATTATCTGTACTTGTTGGTGGAGCGGATTAATATAACTCATATATTAATCATTACATTTATTGGGTGTTGGTTCCATTTCACAATTGCTTACCTCATTAAGGGATTGGGCAAAGTTGACCCCTCCAGCTGAAGCCAGAGTGCCCTGGTTCCCCCTCAACATCAGCTGTGCAAGCTCCAGACCATTGCCTGGCCAGGCCACCTGCAAGTGCACACAAGAAAGAATACAATTCACATTAAATGACACAGGAAACTACCACTGGTCCACTGGATTACCCTGGCCACACTGCCTGGACATTATAAGTGATAGCAAAAGAGTCACAATGAAATGAAAATGAAATTGATATAGTATACAACTAAGAATGAGATTTCTTAATTTGCCATTGTAATATGACGTAAAGGGAAATTACAAATTCCTCAAAAATTGTATAATACCTGTACATGAATTGAATAAAAAGGTATAATTCTCTAGAATATAATTATAATACCACTTACTTTTTCTGTAACTTCTAAAGAGACGACTCTTTCTTCTATCCAAGAAACAAGCAGCTTCTGTTGGATAACAGAAAAACAGTTATTCTGTATAGCATTTAACAGTCAATCATACAATTTTCTTCAGAAAGTAGAGTGGACAAAAAGGAGAATATGTTGCTTAATTTAATGGAATACAACTGCGAAGAAAAAAATGGCACAGCCAGAAAAATCACTTTTTACTATCTCAAATCTGAACTAGGTATATAATGATAAGGATGTCTGCTAACCTTCAATTATTCATTATTTTGAAAAGTGCATTTAACCTGTGAGATATCTGTTTATCTGTACCTTGCCATGTTGAAAGTTTTGGCAGACAAACGGAATGATGTCATCTCTAAGCCAGGGTATGATGTCACTGGAAGGGGCATCCCCCGGCACAGCCAGAAGCAGACTCTCCAACATCTCCTGCGACATCTGGTTTAGGAATTCTTCCTGTTGACAAACAAACAAATAATCTAAATAAATAAACAAACAAAAAACAATCAAGTCAATAAACAAATGAACAGATGTCATCTCTAAGCCAGGGTATGATATCACTGGAAGGGGCATCCCCTGGTACAGCTAGCAGCAGACTCTCCCAACATCTCCTGCGACATCTGGTTTAGGAATTCTTCCTGTTAAAAAAAATCAAAGATAGAATGGAAGAAGGAATACAATACAAAGGGCAATTCCAAGCAAAGCCTGACCTTTGTCATTTGAATCCTGCCAATATCAATATATGGTTACTGCAAGCAGTTAATTAACTATAATAATGAAAACATAAGATATATTCAAATTACAAATTATTATTTTGTTGTAACACTGTGACATTTTGTCCATGTTTCCTTGAAAATGCCCCCCAAATAAAAACACAATGGGAAAAAGGATCATGCAAATGTTACTTCTCTAATTGCACAAAAACAAGACAACTTCACAAAAAAATCACATATCTTTCCTTCTACAGTAAACATTGTAGAATATGTTTGAATGATTGTATTTTCAGGGTATACAACCCCGACACATACCACACAAAATCATGTCACAGAGTTTTGTTTTATTTCAACTTTTGATCTCTCACCCACACACACGAAAAAAAAAAAACATACACAAGGCATCTTGCCACTTGATCTACAGAAAAATTGAAGGAAGATGTTTTATTCTGTTACCTTATGTCGGTTCCAGATGACAGAGGCCCTAGCTAGGTGGGCACGACTCAGATGCAGGATCATCTCAGCGAGGAGATCTCCACTCAAGAATGCCTCCCAGCTAGCAGGGCTGTATAAAGACATAAATCAGATTGATTGATATAAATGTACTGACTGAGCCATAGCTAGGTGGGCATAACTGAGGTAAATAATCATCTAACTAAGCAAGGAGATCTCCACTCAAGAATGCCTCCCAGCTAGCAGGGCTGTAAGCAACATATATCAGTTGATTGAATAATCAATTCTTTCATTGATTGATTGATATAAATGGTTTTGACTGAGGCCCTAGCCAGGTGGGCATGACTCAGATGCAGGATCATCTCAGCGAGGAGATCTCCACTCAAGAATGCCTCCCAGCTAACAGGGCTGGAGGCAACATAAATCAGATGATCGATTAATCAATTCTTTCATTGATTGATTGATATACATGGATTAATATAAATGGATTGACCGCGCCCTAGCTAGGTGAGCACAACTTAGGTGAACAATCATCTAACTAAACAAGGATATCTTCACTCAAGAATGCACCTAAGGATATTTCCCCGGCGGCAGGGCTGTAAGCAAAAGTACAAATTGATTGATTAATTGATATGAAATATGGTTTGGATTAGTGAACAAGGTAGACTACCTTGCTGGATCATTTCATTATAACCCCATTGACTACGGGAACCGGATGGGTTGTGTACAAAGTCTATGGATATTTCAGAATCTCCAAGGGAACAGGTTAAAAGCTATCAACTTAAAACATCTCCCAGCTAGCAGGCTGTACGCAAAGAAAAGCAATGATTGATTACAGCGCACAAAACAAATCTGTACAATGAGATCCTCCCCCCAAAATAATGTGGATTGTAGTTACTTTCAGAAAGTATGGATTCCCTTTTGTATAATTTTATACAAGAAACAATTTCAAATGAATAAAGAAAAGAGAACGAAATATGAAACCAACCTGTAATGACTGCTTCCATACACTCTGTCAAAGGTTGCCAACATGTGCAGTGCTTCCACAATCTGGGACAACCAAATGAATAGATGGAATTCATCATATGATATGTTGAATCAAAGACACAAATACTAGTAATAGTAGATGATTTTTTCGAAAGAAAACAAAACAATTATAAATTACGTGAAAAGAGTTATAACAAATTAACAAACATGTGTATTAATATTGTCTCTTTCCAGAGGAATAGTAAAGAATTACAAAGGCAGCATGATTTCATATATTTATTTAGCGCAATATCCACTTATAAGCTGCTCAAAGTACACAAGAAAGGATAGTACATGAACAAAGGTGACAGAGAACGAGAAAGGGGATTTAAACTCACCGATGATAAAAGAGGTTGTGATTTGGAGTCAATCTCATCTTTCCCTTTTGTTTTGGAGAGCTGTAAGAAAAAAGTGAAACAAAACAAATTTTTGAACATGAAATAATAGTTATATTTTTTAGGACAATGATATTCCATCATTTTAAACATAAAAAACAAGAACTATGGCAATATTTCAATAGCTAGAATATTATCGGAAATAATATCGCTAGTGATATTCGTTTGTCTCGCAATGTATGGTCAACAAGGAATCTACAAGATCACGACGTTTCGTGCGCCGCTGCAACACTTCGTCAGGTGTGATAGAATATGTTGTAAACAAGCGTGTTTTATACTGTACGGCTAGAATATTATGAAAAATCAGACTTTGTCTGAAAATTGCATAGTATAACCTCCATGCTACATATAATGGTATTGTCTTGAGTGATAAAACTTGAAAATAAGAGAATTTGTTTAAAAGACAAATTCAGGGTTTTTTTTTTTTACTGCTCCCATATTAAACAGAACTCACTCTGGCTCTTGCGTACTGCAGGATCCTAGCCGTGTCCTCCAGTGTTGCCATGGTAGCCCTGACGCACACCCCAGCAACAAACCCCACATCATCGATCTTCTCTAAGCAGCTCACGAGGTCTTTGCAGAGTTCATTCGTGACGACTCCGTCTCCCTCCGACTGGCTCCAACTGGAGGCTTGATTCAGAAGTGCATTGGCCTTGCTCCGGTGAACATGCTAGAGGGACAATGCGAAGAAGATTTATAATAATGATTGTTGTTCATTATTGAGCTTTATCCTAATCTTAGCCCGGTACGATGTGTAATAATACAAAAGAAAAGAAAAAAGAATATTGAAGCTTTTAGGATCAGAAAAGGGAAACAAAGGTGAAACAAAGACAAGAAGAAAAGACACAAAAAGAAGAAGAAAGAGCAACGGAACGCCCTCCCCCTATATCAGGATAAAGGTTAAAGAGCTTTAACATGGTGAAGCCGAGGAACAAACAAATCTGAGAACGTAGACCCCCAAAAGGGCAGAAATTAATGAATGAAAGAATTCAAAATTGTATTTACCAAAAGCAATACAAATATAACATATAAATAATAATAATAGTGCTTTATCACCAAAGTCTCAAAGCACTAGGAGAATTATACATACATATAGACAAAGAATTAACAATATATTTGATAAAAAATAGCGCAAGTTAATAGTCGAGGTTAGCCCTTTTAAATATGGACATTTATCAAAATAGCTTTGATTATTATTGTGGAAGTGGTGTGGTAAGATTGGTAGAGCATGTGCTTTCCAATCATGAGATCCCGAGTTCAAACCCAGCCCACTCCGTTTGTCCTAAGCAAGGCATTTTATCCACATTGCTGCTCTCTACCCAGGTGTACCTGGTCTGGGTACCTGGTCTGGGTACCTGGTCTGGTGTAAATTAGCTTGGTGCACCTATATGGTTGCCCATGGCTAGTATGCTCCCTGGGGGTTTGAGAATGTGTACAAGATAATTGTGCGGGTCTGAACTGTACCAAATAACTGTACCAGGGATAAATAATAAGCGCTTAGAGGCTGTTCTGCATTATGCGCTATACAAATATGATCTATTATTATTATTATTATGATTATTGCATGTACAATATATACAAAAGTTTCACTTACTTCAAGATTGAGGTTGAAGAGCTTGGCAAATTTCTCAGCCTCTTCAAACTGCTTCTTGTGGAGAAGACGATGGAATCGGGTCTCTGGTAAGGCCTCCGTTAGACATCGTACCATCAGCATAGTGACATCATTCCCAAAACAATCATCCTCACTGCGACCCTCAATGAAGTAGATAGAATCCTGTAAGAATAAGGATATGCAGAAGGAACATTTTGATGATATATAAAAGTAAATTTCAGGGAGGTAGTGAGGGTTCATGTTTAACATAGACATTGTACCATCAGCGATTGGTGAATTATGCTCAAATGCATGATTATGTTTATAGACATCGTACCATCAGCAGAGTGACATAATTCCCAAAACAATCATCCTCACTACGACCCTCAATAAAGTAGATGGAATAATGATGTAATAATAAAGATAGTGAAGAGAAATCTTATCAAAGAAGGTACATTTTAATGATATACAGAAGCAAATTTCAGAGTGTTAGTGAGCGCTAATTTTTTAAGACATTGTACTGTCAGCGATTTGGCTGGACAAGTGAATTGTGCTCAAATGCATGTTTATGTGTTCACGTTTTGTGCATACTGTGATATCCGTTGTAGATATTAATACAGAATAGGAAAATAAACTGTGAGATTGCATCTTGTTAAAAGAGTTTCCAGAAAACCGATGGCTGGATAAACTTGCAGTTGCTACTCACATGAGAAATTGTATAATCATAACTTCAAACTTGCCTGGTTGGACGGAATGTTTGCTAGCACTGATACAGGTCCCACGGCAAGGGAGTACGTGCATTGCATGCTGGGAACATTGTAGACTTTCAGGAAACTTCCATTCTTGTCCGGGGTTGTCAGCATCACCAGCTGGAACTGTGGGCTCCCATCCCTATATTGGAAATTTATTATAATTAACTATGCTGCATGTCCATCTTGCATATACACTACCACTACTCACAAAAAGTAAGTACCCCCCCTAGCATTTGTTCATATATCTCACAAATTATTTCACCGATTTTGATCATTCTAACGGTAATGGATGCGCAATTTTCTTACGCACAGTGTGAATGGTAAATGGTTGCCATAGCATTACATTTTCATCATCAAAAAATGAATTTTCTAAAACAAAGTGCAACAAAAAAAGTTGCACTTTCAGTTTTATGTGGCATAGTGGGTACATTTTGTACACGAGTAAGCTTTTGAAAACTGGTTCCACTGTGAACAATGCAGCAGTAGTACTGCATTACATAACAGATTAGTGAATTAGGCCAACTCCAATAAAGATGAAAACAGGACATGACTTCGGCCATTCTAATCCCCAACAATTTCATATTGAAAGGCCTATTGTTTTAGAAAAATGCATTTTTGTGTCACTAAGAACAATGCAGCAGTAGTAGTGGATTACATAATAGATTTGTGTGTCGGGTAATCTTCAATAAAGATGTTTACTCGTATACAAAATTTACCCACTATGCCAAATAAAACTGAAAGTGCAACTTTTTTTGGGGCACTTTGTTTGAGAAAATTCATTTTTTGATGATGAAAACGTAACGCTATGCGACCATTTACCACTCACATTGTGCGTAAGACAATTGCGCATCCATTACCGTTTGAATGATCAAAATCGGTGAAATACTTTTTGAGATATATGAAACTAGATGGATCTTCGACGAATGATGCCATTACGCGATTTATTTATATCAAGCCCAAATCAACATGTACACTGAATTAATTCTGTCAACTCAATTTTGATGGTACTCTGTCTTTTAGATCTTGACGTATCACAATTATGTGCTATAAGTGACCTTGACCTTTGACCTCATGACCCCCAAAATCTAATCAGTTCATTGGCTCTCCAAGGAACATACATGTACCAAGTTTGGTCAGAATCCGTCAATCCGTTCTAGAGATAATGCGATCACGAGCTATTTTTGCATATATAATGAGCTCTGTGACCTTTGACCTTTCACCGCATGACCCCAAAATCTACTCAGTTCATCGGCCCCCTAAGTTACATGCATGTACCAAGTTTGGTTAGAATCTGTCAATCGGTTCTTGAGATAATGCGATCACAAGCTATTTAGGCATATATAATGAGCTCTGCGACCTTTGACCTCATTACCCCAAAATCTAATCAGATCATCGGCCTCTTAAGTTACATACATGTACCAAGTTTGGTCAGAATCCGTCAATCCATTCTTGAGATAACGCGATCACAAGAACGGGAGGTACGGACGTACGTACGGACGGACGGACGGACGGACAACCCGAAAACATAATGCCTCCGGCAACTTCGTTACGTTACGGAGGCATAAAAATGCTAGGGGGGTACTTACTTGTTGTGAGTAGTGTATACACTATGAGGTCAGAATTAAAGCCTTGGAAGAAGTTTGTTTAAACCAAACATATTTGTTTTCTTTAATCTAATGAATTTGTCTGTGATGATTTGGGGTTGCTTCAGCATGGCTGATATAGAATAGATTTGACTCTGTGAAGGTCAGATGTACCAGGTCATATATAAAGAGATCCTTGAGCAGATTCTCCTACCATCAGCAAGGAAACTGTTTCCTAACAACAATAACTGGATGCTCCATGCCACACAGTGAAACCCATTACAACACGGATGGAGAAGAAGCGCATCTGCACAATGTCCCGGGATGTTAATACAATCTTATTCACATTTCAAACCTGATGACAAAAGGAAAGTTAAAAAATCTTACATTTAAAAAATCCTCACTGCACTTCACCCCAAGACGAAACAGGCTCAGAGCTTTTTATAAAATTTCCCGGAATCAGTCTTTTGAGCATTTAACCCAAAGAAGACAATGCGAGTTGTGTAACTTTGGTATAACATGTATTCTCCATAGCCCATAATGTGAGTATTTTTAGGAAAGGTCCTGAAATGGGTTAATTAACGGGCTACATCGCCCCCAGGACCCCGCAATATATTTTGTTCAATGCTTACCCTGTAGGTTCTGCTGCGCTTATGAAGAAATCCTTGATGTTTAGCGGCCAGACTGCCAGGAGAAGAGGCGTCGTGTTCCAGAGGGAAAGTTTGCGCTAAAACGGATTGAGAAAATAGTATAACCTAATAAAGAACAAAGAGCAACTCCTTTTCTTGTAGCCCAGTCCAGTGAGTAAAATCAACATTCCTCAAATTTGAGTGGCCCGAAACCTGAATCTGGTTGCCCCCAAAATATAGTAAAATTAATGTTTTAACTGCAAATTTTCAGTGCACCTGGACCAGTAATAATGCCATATTACCATTAGATATTAGGAGCAGTCCAAAACTTTTAAAATATCTTTAAATCAGACAAATTTGTTTTGAAATGTAGGATTACCCTACCATGAATATAAAATTGTATAACCAGACTAAAAGTGTATACATCTCAATCTGATTTAAAACAAAGCAGAGAGGAAATGTACTCACCTCCTCATCAAGAGTAAAGAGGTACTTTCCAACAGATACACATTTGATGAGTCTGCATCTGAATAATGGGAAAGAAAAGATTTTGGGGTCATGAGGTCAAAGGTTAGAGGTCACAGCTCCTTTTATAAATAATTTTATAGCAAATGTAAAAATGGTGCAATACAAATTATATAAATTGTGTATACTATATGAAAACAGCTAGCGATTATGATATTTCAATAATATATATGTGAAAATAGGTAGAAATTACAATATCTCAAGAACGGTTTGACGGATTAAAATCAATTTCCTATTTTCATCTTGAAGAGCTACTGTCATGATATTCTGATAGAATTTGAAGTCAACGGTCATGGACAAATTGACAACTTGCAGTATTAGAGACATTCAACATCAGTCATAAATAAGTATTCCAAAAGTGTTATCAAAATGAGAACAAAAAGAAGAAATGCAGATCATTTCATAGAGCTTATGAAAATTGGTCATTATTATTATCTTAATAGAAGATAAATGAATTAAAAATTAAATAAAATGAATCAAAAAAATTAAATGATACTTGCCAATGAACTTAATTGGTTTGACCCTCCTCCGAATGTCCATTGTCACTCCACACTTCCACAGTGCTAGGATGTAATCACCGCCACCCTGGAAAATATTTCAAGAAAAATAATTAGTAATAGAAATACAGAAAGTAGAATGCCATATCATGTACGCTGCACCACAAAGAAGATATAGTCGAACCCTATCCATGAAGCCCAAACAAGAAAAACAGATCCAAGTTATGTCTTTGAGCAGGTGGTCTTTACAGACAGGTGGCCACTAAAGAAGATTTTAAAGTAAAAGTGTCCAGTAGAAAGAACAGGATGACTTCAACATCCATGTACCCTTTATTTAAAAAGAAAATCAAATTATAAATGGAAAGTCAAATCTCCAGAAGGGATGAAATTATATTTTCATTGTGCTAGTGCTCAATTTAAAATTATTTCACAGACACTGATTTTCAAGAAAGCTCTGATACGATTTATGAATACATTATCTAATTTTCAAGCTTTCAGTCTCATCGAGAGAGACAGCCTTTAGAGTGCAAATCCATGAAGCCCCCTTTAACTGTGACACTGGCTTACGCATGTGACGACGTGGACGCATCCCTTTATAATGACGGTGGTCATGTCGGTCACTCCTTCTGTGTGGACATCGGTCAGATCAATTTCCTCCATAGAAATCTGTCCTTGGAGCTTTTACAGAATGAGAAAGGTAAAAAGGAGAGTGCTTTATAGTTCTAGTAAATTCTCACAGCAAACTAGCACTTCATACAATCAAGAAAGTGTTTTTGTATTAGTCCATTATGAGAATATATTCTCAATCAAGACATAAAGTAATTTCATGGAGTTGCGTGGATGTCACTTGTAACAATTTCCTCCACAGATATCAGGTTTTGGAGAAGTGGAGAAGTGAATATGCAACAAATGTAATTAAAATGGCATATTAAGTTCTCTATTGATCTCCCACAGCAAGCTAGCATTTTATTTTTTCAGAATTTGGTGTTTATTTTATTGATAGTTTTCATACACTTTTTGTCAACCCCACATGCTCATAACATGTTGATTTGTTTGATCTTTTGTTGATTTATATATAAATTAGTCTATTATGGCTTTATAATTATGTCCTGTTCTTGTTTCTTATGAAGAATGACATAAACTTGAATTGAAGAAAGATTACTTTCACAAACAAAAGTATTCTTGATCAATATCAGATTGTTGTGGTCACAATTAAGACACAAAGTAGTTTTGTAACAATCTACAATCTAGCAATCATTAATTTGGAAAAACTGCAATGCAGTAATATGGTAAGAAAAAAACACACAAATCTCACCTTTTTTGCTGATGCAAAGTCCCTTTTCTGAATTGCTGCAAGCAAAGCATGGATGCAGAAAAATCATACAAATTAAACGTAATCTAAAGGTACAAAAATAAAGCTTGTTTTTAATATGAACATGCCTATACTCTATAGTTTGTGTGAGATTGAACTAATTGAACTTAAATAAGATTGTTTACCAGCCTAAGCAACAGAGTGTTACAAAGTTACCCAATGAAAATGTTGCTAACTAAACTCCATTGGTGATATTCATCATAAAGGCCACCACATGTGATACACACTGTGCACCACCATTACATGGTAGCTGTTAGTTGACATCTAGAAAGAGGATTTTCACACTCAGATCAAGACAAAATGTACACCGTAAGTGTGATATGATAGAATTTCATTATGAATACAGTTTTTGTGTGTGTGGGTGTTGTAGAAAATAAACCTGTTCACTAATATATCCAACTTTATTCACATTTCTTGCCTGTTGACCTGGGTACAAAAATTGTAATCAACCTATTCCCAATAAAATACATGGAATTTGCCTAGCATACATTAATTTTTGCTATGAAGGGCACATCTCAGGCAAGTTTCCATGGAGCCATGTTGCCAAGGACAATCTTTGTCAATAGGACACACATAGAATTACAATAAATTGGCAAATCGGTCTTACCTTCATCAAGTTTGACCAGGTCTAAGTTGGAAAATCTGAAGAGGGTACCGTGTGATGTTAGAAGCAGCAGAATATGCATGCCTGCAGAATGAAGACAGTTATTAGAGAACAAAATTAATAACAGCGCAAAAACAACATTAAATAATCCTTGTTTGTCACTATAAACTTTTAATAGTAAATATCAAAGTATAATTTGAATTGTTGAAATAATAAATACAAATAAAACGGCTCACAAATTTAGCATTGGCCAGCTTCTTACAAAATTCTGTAATCTTTGCTTTTTAATTTATGGGTGGAACATCCAATAGAGGTTTTGAAAAGACATGGGGGGGGGGGGGTGGTCGTGCAAGGCAAGACAGATACATTATTTTAACTTATTAAATTAAAGGAAACCAAAATGATAGCATTTCATATGTACTACTTCGTTCGCAACACCGAGAAGTTTAATTTGATATATAAATCATAAGAAATGGCCCACCGATTAGCCCACACCAATCACTCAAAGAGACAGAACAATTTTGTTTTTGCGGCGTCCCGTACGAACATGGAAGTGGCCATGTTTACATTTTCTGTGCAGTCCCCAGCAAAGATATGACGTTTTCTTGGACCTAAGCACCAAAATTACATTCATGATCATGTTAAAAGAAGAGACAATTTTGTCTTTGTAGAATCACAGGTCAAATAAAAAAGTATATATGTATAAAGAAAATATATTAACCAACGACCATTTCAGAGGGGGCAGTGTGGAAATATGACTAAATATGGTTACTTAGCCAGTATACCTATAGCTTTTTGACGGAATTGTCAGAGGCTGCCATGGTAACAATTGTGTTGGCGTAAGCAGAGACGTGCACACTGTTGTATAAGTACTTGCGGCGAGCACGTTCGATTTTCTCTAACACGCCTCCAGCTACCGATGCGTACCAAACATTCCTTTCTTTGATTTGGGAAGGGGTGTTATACCTCTTTGCTGTACAAAACAAAGGCTTGCAGAGTGAATGAAATGTGTAGGCTCGTATTTCTATGGTTACCAGGTGACCGCTTTAAGAAATGAATTTACCCCACTATTTCACCTAAACAATTGAGCTGTAGTATCAAGATTGCATTGTTCTCGGTCTAAGGCCAATTTAGTTGCTTATACAGTGATTCATATCAGAATAATAAATGATCGTAGTCTAGATTATGCTTCGCTAGGGTGGAAATAAATGCATGACTTCTTGTAACAGTATTATCGATATATATCATGATATTTCGAAGTACAAACTATTGAATTAAAAGTAGCAAACATATTACAGTTTTGGAGGATTGCGAACGCGTACGCGCTCGTTGATATCATACAATTCGAATGTCGTATGAACACCCTCGTTCTGACTAGAAAATAATATACTATCATACTTCACATATAATCAGAGTAGAAACAAAATAAAAGATATACTAAATAATTAGATTTAAAAAAATAAGCTATCAGCAGTGCAATGTTTTTTTTGTTCGCTCCGATTTTTCATAAAAATAAGTATCAAACTAATAGTTAAATCGCCTTTGGCTAGACCAATAAGCGTCAGTCCATGACAACGTCACGTTTGGGCGGAAAACAAAAATCATGGCGCCGCTCAGAGCATCCATAAAGAGCCCGTGATAGCAAAATATAAACTATGCCCATTCCTCAACCGAATTCATGTTTCGGGTGATTCAGGGATATTCGAAATGTGTGAATATAGGTCTTATTACACAGATTGCTTTGTGTTATGCGTTTTGGTCCGCTTTAAGCATGAATTGCCACAAACAAATCTACCTTGTGAATCTTAGTGATGTTCATCTGTTTGAAACATGTTGACTCCAGGTCATCCTCGCTTCTCGAAAGCAATGACTATTTCAAAGAAGAGAAAAAATGCATGAATAAAGCAAACAAAATTAATGAAGTCCAATGGGTGAAAAATGTGTTCTCTATGTTTTCTCAATAGTACTTGTTTTTCTTTTCTTGCGTAGGGTAAATAATTATCAGTTATATTGAGAAATGGTGCAGCACACTTGGCAGAAGATAAAAGTTGATGGCGTGCTTTCGTTAACACCATAGCAGTGCTCTACAGCGATACCTGAAAAATTGGTGACGATGATAATTTTGATATAGATTCAAGAGAACATCTAATCAATAAAACATGTACCAGGGATCTTTGTTATTTGTCATGGGATGAAATGAAAACAAATTTGAGAGAGTAATTTGAATGGATACATTCATACAGACTTGAGAAGGAAGTTATAAGAACCCTTACAAGAAAATCGCATTCTATTCCCTGGAGCCTCTACTAAACATGAAAAGTGTAGTCCGCTTAGATTGTGATAAGGCACTAGAAAATAACTAGAAAACGAAATGGAAAGGCACCTGCAAAATGACAACAGCAGTCAACCTGTTCGAAATGTCGAGCCCCCCACACCCACTTCCCTACAATACAAAAATAATAACCAACAGTCCCTTTTAGGAATGACTAAGAAAGGATTACAGTCCGTATCAGGATTACCGATCCCTCCTCATCTTACATGGTGGTACCGCAAACCCAATTTGTATCTAACTCACCATGAAACTGATACTTTCAAAGAACATCCATCTGCAAGAATGTAACAATTTTCAAAGACAAATATTTTACTTTTTACCTGTGAGAAGAGAACTGTGCTGAGCTCTGCATGAATGAAGTGGACTATTCCATTTCTCTCAGCTAGCACCAGTAGAGGCAAGTCATCAGCCCAGGCAGCAAGCTCCACCGTGGAATCTGGAGATAAAACATTTTAAAAATATTACAAATACAAAGGCATCTGCAAGAATGAAATACAAATCTATTCAATTTTTGTTTAACCTACAGGTGAGAAGATAATGATATACTAAGCTCTGCAAGAATTTAAGTGGACTATTCAATTTTTCTCAGCTAGCACAAGTTGGAGCAAAGCTCCAGAGCAGAACAAAACATCATACCATTTTTAACCACTGACATGTCTCAAGATAAATCTTAGCTCACTGCACAATACACAATCCGATGCCATCCAACAAAAGATCAACCATCTGAACTATAATACATGTGTTTAATAGTTTTCAAGTACGTCTTGCTTTAGTTTAGATGTGGAGTTGTTCGTCTGATTGGAATCAGATTGTGTAGTGTGTAGTGTGCTGTAGGCTTCAGTTAGAATTACATTTGTTGGCTCTATAGATATATATTTCGAACAAAACAAACCTTATTGACTACAGGATTAGAAAAAAGAAATTAAACATACCGAAACTCAAGGAAGTAATCTGTTTTTGGCAGTTCTCGTCAAACATGGATGCCTGACTGTCTGCAGTTATGCACATTCCTGCAGAAGTCCCGCATGCTGTGATGTGAGGGGGCGCCTTTACCTGGAAATAAAGGCATGATGATGTTAGATCTGAGTCTGTAAGCTTTTTCATTTTTGCTAGCATCAATAAACTTGGAACATATCTGATAAAGTAGAAACTATAAATCACAAGTTAACCGGTTCCCTTCGAGTTTCTGAAATCCCCATAGACTTTGTACACAACCCACCCGGTTCCCGTAGTCAAGGGGTTAACATTCATGAGTTATCGAGAAGTAAATGATCAATAAGGATGCATCTAGGGACACTAGCGAGTACCGTAAAATTTCCCTGCTATGCTAATCGACTGAATGATCCAGTCTGTTTCAAATGTTGAAATACCTCAAACCACTTCCATTACTATGGCAGGAATATGTACACAAGAATAATGAAATAATGTTGTTTGTAGTACTTCAAGGCAAGAGGATTAATGGGCTTTCCAAGTTGTAAAGATAAGAACTTTGATCATGATGATGTAACTGAATATTGCAGTATTGTTACCCAAGTACTTACTTTCATTGATGGGCATTGAATCAACCAATCATAATATTTCAAAATGCTTGCTTGTTTCATGTGAGAAAATCCCTAGTTAAGAGATGTTTGTTAATTTTAACATGTTGCTTCTTATAAGTTATTGCAGTTCTTTAAATAATTTATATTACTAAGTGCTTTGTATAAATAGTAATTAGTAATTGTGATCAAGAACAACTTTTGTTACCATTCGTTATAAAAGTTTTCGTAGATTGTTCATCAAAGAGAGCCTCCTAGGCTCCTAATCCCCTAGGTCACTAGGTGACCCTGCAAAGCTGCAAGTCAAGGGGCTTACTGCATGACTGGCAAATGTGCACTTTACAGGGAAATATTATGTTTGGTTGCTAGCTTCAGGCACAACTAAATAAGTCTGAATTAGACTAGATTCTTGTCTGATCCTCAAAATAACGTTAAGTTTAGGATAAGGGTATCTGAATTAGACAAGATTTTAGTCTGATCCTCAAAATTAGGTTAAGTTTAGGATAAGGGTATCGGCTAAGGGTTAGTTAAGGTTTATTCCGTTTAAATGATAGGATCATATAGGTCTAACAACTTGTAAAACCAAACCCGAAACAAAAACCTTTACACAAACGTTAACCCTAATAAAATTGAAGTTAGTGCCAGCAAAATATAATATACCCCCTAAAGTGCATATTTGGCCGCGCGACTTACCATTTCAGGCTCAGAGTGAGAGATGGTGGCCGCAGTGTGCAGCTGAAAGAGGGCCGTCCCAGACTCATGGCGCGTTCCAAAGTTTGCAGTCTCCTCCCCTCCAAAGTCTAGCTCAACAGTGTCCCAGCTCATTTTTCAGTCAGAGTGAGGTAGCTGGTAGCAGATTGGATAGCCTGCCAGAGATGTTGATGTGGTGTAATCAAATGTTTAAGCCTGACAATCATTAATGCATGCATTAATTTCTAAGAGGTTAGCAGCAAATAACACTTGTAATACTTGTAAAAGAGATTCAACTCAAGTTTATTCCACATTCGAGTGCAAGTCTTCCATTTACAAATCAAAGAAGTCTAGATGATAGGTTCTGCAGCAGTAAAAATCCTGAACAATTTAAGAATGGGAAAACCTGCAAATATGAGGAAAAGACAGATATTTGTAGATTGAATAGATCACCAACAGATCTATAGATTTTGAGGTAAAAGAATGGTTTACAAGTCATTAACTCCAACTTGCAACATTTGAAAAGTTACATACATATTACATGGCATAGATCTTCAATCCTGTCCTTATGTAAGTTGCAGTTGTACACATCAGCTAGAAATCTCTGAATCTTCCCATCTTTACATTAAAATGTCTCCATTATTATGGTTACATTTAAGATTGAATTTGAGAGCGTCTATAGACGGTTTCCGATCGTAGTCAACTGTCAAGAGTATCTGAATTTGGATACTTTGGCTCAGATTTTCGCTTGTAAATGGTTCTTCATATTCACTTCATTCTAATAATCTATAGACTATACTAAATATAGCAAACATCACGTTACGTTTCTAGCCAAGTGCACGGTGAATTACCCGGCATGCCGAATTACCCTTTTAAAGTTTAACTGTCTAAGACTATCTAACTCCGGGGGGGGGGGGGGGGGGGGGGGGGTACTCACGTATATTGGGTATACGGGGATGTGCCGCTGGGAAGGGTGACTTTTTCAAGAAAGATCCTTAGACATTGGGTCCCCTTTTCATCAAAAAAATCCTTAGACATGCGTCCCTTTTTTCATATTTCCCCTTTTTTATACGGGATTTTGGGATTTGCCGATGTGAAATTGCAAATTTTTTCAAGCTCGCTACGCTCGCTAACTTAAAACCACAAAATTTGCGTGAAATACACCCAAAACATGCGCCGCAGGCGAAAAAAAAATCCTTAGACATGGGTCCATTTTTCGCAAAAGGACCCTTAGATGTGGGTATGGGTTTGGAGGTCTCAGCCGCACACCCCCGTCCGACTAATCTGAGTACCCCCCCCGGGATCTAACTCACCCCTACAAGACAAGGGGTTAACAGCATGCTGCATTAACCCCTTACTCCATTGCCTTGAAAAAAGCCTGATAGTCAGCTGCCTTCATTGTCCAAGTAAACACTGGGTATTCCCCTGTCTACCTAGCCTTAAAACTAGATGTTTTTCACACTATTGATCAATTTGATGCTGTGTATGTCTGTATAAATTGCATAATATGGCTTTGGCCTTTGTTCAACAAACAATTATAGCATGCCTTCATTGAATCATTGTGTTAATCTTATAAGTAGTTCAAAGCTGGTTGTAAAGAATTCCTTAAGAGTCACAAATTGACTATGCTGCACCCCTGCAAATACTAAGTCAGAGTACTTTGCAGAACCCATTGTCAGTTAGGTCATTCAGACACTAATCTCTGAAATAATCCCTTCAGCCTTTTGATAATACTGGCTGGCAGACAAGCCTAAACATGTAAACAACTGTTCTAAAACCTGTAGTTGAGGGCTGCACAGTCAGAAAGCTCATGCTCAGATTGGAGCTTCAAGTCATAGATCAAATATTTAAAAAACTGGAATTTAAAGTGCTTCTGACATTGGAAAGCTCATGTAAGTTTTAAATTATATTCAATTCTAACCCCCTGTTATGTTAAGTTTGATTAATTGGTGAGATTTTAGCTAGAAATGATTTTATGATTTTTGCCAGTCTCACAAATTTGTTTACTGCAGCCTGCCTATGAGAGTGACCCAAGGGTGGATCTAACTCACACAACACTACATTGTAATGCTGCGCTATACGGGAACAATGTGGGACAGTACAAAAAAAGTTTGTCAAAATTTCACACAAAATTCTTATCTTAAATTCAACAAAATCTCAGTCGTGATCCCTCTCGAAAGTGTTGCTGCTATCTGGATGACTGTCATGTATTTCCCGCAAGCTTCCCACACCACACGTGTTACCGTATCCGAATTCTGACACGGCATATCCGAATTCTGATACGGCGTATCCGAAATCGGATACGGCGGGCATGCTTTCAGATCGCGAGTTGGCTTGTTTTGGACAATAATAAGCGGCCTCCGCATGTTGCGGGCGGGCTTTCTTTGTTTACGATGGGACATCGAGCAGGAAGAGAAAGAAATGGAACTTATATGACGATTTTTGTAAGTATGACTTATCATTTGAAATGAAATTTTGTACAATAAATCATAAAATCAGCTTCAATCTAGGTATGCAATTTTAACTTTAGATATGCTGTTCTTTTCTCTCTGTTTGTAGTTCAAATTGTGTCCCGTAGATTTTTACCACTGTGAGCAGTAAATGGTCCATCAGGACCATTTACAATACATTGTAGATGAGATCTAACTCTAAGTTTCGTGAAAACATGAACATCTATCATCTGTCGATCTTGTTTGTTTGTGTTTAATTATGAAGATATATACTAGTGTACATATATATTACTACATGTATACAGTACCTCGCCGGCTCGCCCACAGTTGAAAGTTGAAACACTTGCACTCGGTTTGCACTGGTGGTACTGAGTGGTACTCTGGTAGCACTTGCCGCGCCGTCGATACAGCCGTAGCTTACCACGCGCATCCGCGAAGAGAGCGCGTCGACAGAGGCTGCAATTTGCTAGAGACCCCCGTGCTGGCAGTTACCCTGACCGAGAGATCCGCGGGGATGACACCGTCAGCTGCCGCTGCAGGTCGCTGCTGACTTCTTGTTTTGATCGAAAAAGCAAAACTTTTACCACACTCGGTAAAACGTGACTAAAGTAAAAAGTAATTTACACGTTATTTGGTCTCAAAAGGGCAACACTATAATTCCAACAATGTTGATCCATCACCAGTAAAATTAAAGTTTTGGTAGCGGTACTTAGATTGTTTTTTGTAGACCTCACTTCGAATTTTCCCGCTGGATCGCGCGATCCTTAGTGCTTCCACTTATAAAAAAATAATATTCACTAATTATACGTTTATTATTACTTTTCTCATCGATCAAGCTAGATTAGCTATCAGCCCTATCAGCTTGCTGATATTTTATTTCACATTTTGATAATTGTCAATGTTATAGGATGTTTTATGCAATTAATAAACTGAATTTAAATTGATGTTCTGAATTAATAGATTCAGGATGCAGTGGCCAAGCGTGGTCGGACCATCGATCGAGGGGGTAGGTGGGTACGCGAATGGAGGGATGCATAGGCTAATCCTGAAAACTCGAGTTTCAAAAATAGATTTTCCTGTGCTAGTCTACTATG